>CM060203.1:14011139-14035193 GCA_030562195.1 Nipponacmea schrenckii
CCACTTCCGTTTGGGCATGCGCATATCGTATTTTCAATTGTAGACTTTGTCAACAGGACACAAAATTTTCAGACTGACTGGAGACCAGCCGCGTACAGCACGGAAAAAAAATGAAAAGTGAAATTTTTTGTTTGAGGTATATTTCAAGGTATTTTGCGATTTTCTTGGAGCTTGAGTATTTCTGAGGACTGTTCAAATGAAACAAAGGCCCAAAACGACCCATAAAAATCGAGCCTGGTCCCCTTTAAATGGAGGTCGCGTCAACTATAAATTAAATTATCATTCAGTACAATCAATTAAAATAAAAAACTATCATTATGATAACTTGTGTCGTTATTACATACCTACACCCCGTTCCTCCACAGCCCTTTTCGAATGTAAATAACATTAATAGCTTAAAGGTAGTAAATAACTGGTCAACATCCTAATCAAAAACAGACATTGAAATCCATGACCTCATTTACAAAGGTCAGTGAAAGTATTGTTAAAATCTAGCCTCATGTGACAAGAACACCAAGAAAATTAATTAACTCGTGGTAAGAGTAGGTAGAAAAGGAATTTCTTAACCGAATCATATCATTTAATATTCATAACATGTCTTCTGAGCTATTGTGGAGTTGGAACAGTGACAATTCTTCCTTTATTAAGCACCTCTATTTCACATGACCACTATTGTCCAAACATTATAGTAAATGTGAATATTCACAGTCTACACACGAAATGTTTATTTTTAAAAATTATGAGGAAAAAGTCACATTAAATCACATCATTTATTACAAAGATGTCACAGTGGAGTCGCGTGTAAAAAGCGAACTGTGCTTAACTCTGATACGAAAGTACTAGAAATACTAAAAGGAGTAACGTCTAGTGCAAGTACTACGTGGATTTCCCAAAAGGCTTATGTTGATGCCATAACCCATTTCCGTCATTCCCTTGGTCTAGAAAAAGTACGACGTTAGATTAATTTTCAGTTCTGGCTATGGCTGACCTCTGCAAATGAGGAATAGTGTAAAGTGACCCAACACCTACAATTACCAGCAAGGCTCAACCTTACACTAGTTGACTCGATATTATTAACACCAGAATGTCTGTATAGGGTGCTATAATTTACACTGAATCAATTCAGCACCTTCTCTAAACAACTTTCTTGCTGTGTCAGTTCAATAGCTAATAGATACCTAGATAACATAACACCTGCATTATCACTTTTATAATGGAGTCTTCGTAACTCAGTGTTGGTTGATGTTGGGTTCATTCGTTACTTCTCACTAAACTTACAACATTGTGTACACATAAGTAACAAATATAATTTAAAATTCTACAGAGTATTCTTAGCCTGACCTTACTAAAATTTACATCAAATTAAAAGAAGTAATAGACCATTTTGGAAAATGGCAAAGTCGCATACCAGCCTTCAAGTGATTGAATGCAAACTTCGAAAAAAGAAATAAACGAGATTTTGCTTCGTTCGGATTTGCAAGGGTCAAAATAATGAGCGGTAAACGGGATGATGTGGCAAAAATGCTACTGCAGTAAAAATCTATAACGTCTTATAGAACTAGATAGAACTAGAACTTGAAACTACTCAAAACTCTATATAGTCGGAAAGGAACCTATCGGTCGACTCTCCAGCCTGTATTGGATAAGACTTTCAGTGAGGGCTCTCAGACACCTGCTCTTGATAATTTTGAAATGGAGACGACAAGAAAGCTTGTTGTCAAATGTATGTCTCAATCAAGATTTAGCTTTTGATCTTGGTGCAATCTTCTTCGATGACGGACGATCTGTTGTCCATTGCTGTAGGTTGTTTAAGGAATTCTGCAACTGAATTATAGAACCAGTTAACAAAATTCATCAATATACAGAGATTCCCATTGAAGGTTATAACTCATGGTGCCAAACGAGCCTTTTATTGATCATTCGATTTATGGTTTTACAAATGCAGCTGGTTAATTCCATTATGGCGGTAATTAATAGAAATCGTAGGAACTCTACCGTTTTTAAGATTTGGTATTATGCTTGCAAGCCATCCGAAACTATCGCGTCGTTCTTACGTGAAAGAAATAACAGACCCGAACCTAATTGAAGTCCAAATTAAATTACAACATCAGACTAAATCGGTGGAATGATTCAAAGGGTCATGATATTTTCTGGTATATAAAAAACGTCCAAAATCTGATTATACATATTTAAAAAGTTTTTTTCATGTTGGATAAGGAAGATGTTTCTGAGAAAGACTCTCCGGAAAATAACCTGTTTAAGGTAAACGATCATCGCGATGAGTTTATTGAATCTGTGAAAGCGAAATTGATATTATTATTTTTTCTTTTTGATGGAACCACAGCTTTATCATCTCGTATTGTTCTCAAACTATTAAGATTTTGTTGTACCCACCAACGCATATTTTATCCTCAAACTATGAATAAAGAGAGCCGGAGATATCCGTCACTGATATCGAACATATATGAGGACCGTGGGAATAGAAGAAGCTTATTGAACACCTAGCCAATCAAACTTATTTCCGAAAAGTGTGATGTATCACCACGACTCAGGCACGTATAAAGAAAATCTCGTTTGTTATCGCGTGACTTCGTGATATAATTTATATCTGGAGATTAAAATCTAAATTTTATTAAACGTTTCAGATTAATATTACGGTTATGTTTTAAGTAATCTATATAACGGTATAAAATTAAATTTGGGATGTTAGCTAGCAGTCCACAAGTGTAACTATTCAGAGCATCTACAGTGTAGTTTATAAGTTTATCACGCTGTATGTCGCGATCAGCTTAGTGTCACTTAAGTCGATTCAAGGAACAATATATATCACTTAAATTCAGCTTTTAAAATCAACTGAACCTCTGAATTGAATCTTGTAATTCTTCTCCCTGCGCTGACTTCCTTATCTAAAAGGCCAAAATGTAAAACCAGATATAAAAGAATAACGTTCAAGTTTGGCAACGAATGTTTTACAGGGATTCTTCTGTTTCTTCATGACACTGATTAATATACTATCATATCAACGATTCTTGAGAACGTTAATCGTATGTTCATCATATTACATAGTATCACTTTTAAGGCAACCACGATGACTTCGTCTTTTGTGATCATCGGGCATTTTTTTACCAATATTCTCTTTGGAGTAATATATTCTATACGTGCAATAATAATAATATAATAGGATAATGGGATAGAAAGCAAATTACATTATTAGTTGTGTTATTCCCTAAAAGGGGTTAAATACACTACACCCTGTCTCAAATAGGGTGGTCTGAAAAGAAGAGTCTGACTTATCACTACAGAAACCATTGCATATTTTACAAGCATTAATCTTATTCCATCCTGATGCTAGTAAATTAGTCCCGTGATAATAGTTTAATAATGAATTAATCACAGACAATCTAATTCCACTGGGCAATATATACTGCTTATATATAGCATTCAACTGGATTTAAAAAATATTCTTGTGACTGAACTCAGTTGTTTCAGATCGGCAGCGATTACCACTGCACTGTATTTCGGAAATGCAAATAACAACCACACAATTTGGAATCACTAGCTCTTAATAACTTAACCTTCCAATTTAAAACCATTTCTATAACTTTAAGCGTGATTTGAAGGTTTTGTTGAAATATGATAGAAATTTCGACTAAATGGCTTAGAACAAAGTTCATGTTTCTATCATGTAAGAACCATAGGTAGTGTCGTGGTGGGACTAAAGGGGAATGACCGATTACCAGTCAAACTATCGACCCGAAGCCCTTTTTCAAGTGTAAATATATTACCAGACTCCAACATAAATTTAAATGTATATTTAAAGGATAAAACATAAAACTTTAATACAATTTTTTAAAGCTAGCAAAAAAAAAAAAAAAAAAAAAAAGAAACGAAGTAAAAAATAATATAAGCTGTAAAATAAGTGGCAGAGGTGGCAGTAAATAGCTGTGAATTACAATTATTGTTTGAATTTCCAGTTTCCATTTTAATAAATACAGGTCTTAGTTGGTTTTGTTTAGGAAACTAATTCGTTTCTTTAAAATAAAAGTTTCTTATTTACACGACAAATAAAGTATCGTTCCAGCACGAACTATGTATCAGATCTACATTTTGAACGATAGTACAGTTGTCAATCTGATTTAAATAAGTATGCTTCTTGATATGGCCATCAAATGGTTTCATCAAATAGTATTCCACAAGTACAATGAAACACCTAATAAAGGGAAGTAACTATTTTTACAGACAAAATGTGATCAACATATCCATGTATGGCATTCTTTATGCTATATTGCAAGAATGTTTCTCTATGACTGTTTTGGTCTTTTAAGACAATTGATGTGTTAAATATAAGATAAAGTAAGAAGCGATGTGGTCTAAAAAACAAATACAAATATACACACACAGTACTAATCTATGGCGACTGATTAGGCCCACAAATATAACTTCGTTCGTTCCGTGCATTCGTCTAGCCATGTAACATCATACTTTGTACCGATGGTCATCTAACTCTCGATACAAACTATGCTATGTTTCTAGAATTTTGAAGTAAAGCTAGCTTTAAAGCCAGCTTTATTTCCACTGAGTTTATCTGGTTCCCGAACCACTTTAGTCTAGATAAAAAAAAGTGTCATATTATTGACAGGTCGCGATTTACAAGACTACGGGTGTCGCGCGTCCGTCCGTCGGTCCGGCCGTTCACAATTGCGTGTCAACGCGATAAAGACTGCAGTTTTCATCGTATTTGAATGAAACTTATTTGATATATGCGTATTTTTATTGTATGTGTCAGTTAATCTTTTGTAGACGATGTTTGTTAAATGATAAATAATGATAGTGTCAGTTTGAAGAAAGAACCTGATGTTAATATCGTTAGTAGTTGTAATTTTTTTAATATCCCGATACTATTCACAAAGCTATTGCAGATTTGTAGGCTTCAATAATTCAAAGGGGACGTGGGGCTCCATTGCATTGATGTATAAGTCTACGATAAATAAATCATATATGTGGACGTTTTCTATTTCAAATTTTGTTGACTTATTCATAATAAAATAGGCATGTCCAAGCATGCGAATATGCCCATACACAGTTTGATAATGATGACAAATGGCAAAAATATTTTATAATTATATGCAAGAGGCACTTGACACATATTGTATTAAATTTCGCGTCTACATAAAAAATTGAAAGACTATATTCGGCGTAAACATATTATTTCAATATCGAAACATGCAGAAACAAGTTCAAGCTTGTCATCTAACGTTATTTTAGAAAATAATGCTATATTGAACTTATTGAGGAGTGGTCTATTTCGTCAATTGGTATAAAAAAAATACATTGTTAGATATTAAATATTTTTACAAAATAATATTTTGTATCATTACCTATAAGAAAAAATAATAAAAGGATTGCATGTCTGAGACATTGTTTGCATCAAAATTTAATCGTGAACATCAAAACTGTAGTCTCTATCGCGTTCACAAGCCAATTATGACGCGTTTAGTCTAAGTCAAGTGCAATAATTCAAAAACCGTTCATCGAAAAATCGCCAATTTCCAACTTGTCCGGGATCTCATCTATAAATGATCACAGCAAGTTTCTTTCAAATCCGATTCAAACTGTAGTCTCTATCGCGTCCACAAGCCAATTTTGACGCGTTTTGAGTAAATCAAGTGCAATAACTCAAAAACCGTTCATAGAAAAATCGCCAATTTCTTACTCGCCCGGACTCGTTGTTCGAACTCATCTATATAAATGATCACATCAAGTTTCATACAAATCCGATGAAAACTGTAGTCTGTATCGCGTTCACAAGCCAATCGTCGACGGACGAACCGATGGACATGGGTGACGACAATATACGACCACGTTATAATGTGGGCGTATAAAAAGATTGTCGTAAAAAGAACTGAATTTTCGGTAGGGAGAAGTTATTGTTCATACTACAGCGCCAACTAGCAGCGTCTTCTTGATGGTTGCTATGATAAATCTAAGAACGTAATTCCGTTTTTCGTATTTCTAAGACCGTATTACTTCATTTAAGTAAAGAAATATAATGTAACATTCGGGTCGCATTTTAATCCAATTAAACTTCTTGATTCACGAAATAAACAAAGATATAGTTTTAGCATTGTTTTGTAACGAGAGTTAGATGATCATCGGTACAAAGTGTGATATTACATGGTTAGATGAATGAAGGTTGGACGAATGCACGGAACGAAGTTAGATTTGTGGGCCTAATAAGCCGCCATACTAATCTACTGCATCCATCAACCGAGCCTCATTTTAATAGTCTTTAATATTATGTAAGGGAAGCTAATGTTTAGCGAAGTCGCTCGCCACATTTCATCTCCCTCCAAATAGGGGTGTTGGTTATTTAGCGAAATCGCTCGCTAAATTTGGTCTTTCATCATGTAAGAGAAGCTAATTTTTTTTTGTTTTTTTTTTTTGTAAACAATATTTTATTCCTGAATGAAAAGGATTAGGGAACAGGCGTAAGCCTATATAACCCTTCTCCATAAAAACAATAAATATAAACAGAATTCTAGGAAGCTAATGTTTCGCGAAGTCGCTCGCTAAATTTCATGTTACACCATTCGCTACTTATTTTCACTCTTGTATACAGGAGCATAAGTTAGTTAACTTAGCTTACGGGCTACCTACCCCCGATATACACCCACTGGCAGCATTGAATTTGAATAAAAAATGAAATATTCAAACTTCAATAATATACTTCTTTTCTAGGGTGATAAATGTACAATCTTCCAATAAAATCTGTCAAGAATTATACCTGATAACAAGGCAATAACTCATTAAATATTTTTCAGTATTTTTTATTATTAAAAGTGTTCACTCTTGGGTGATAACAAACAATTTCAACAAAATTCACCCCAAACTCCGTCAGGAATTGTTCCTTGAAAAGTGTTTACGAGCCAAAAAACGAACGCGTTTTATAGAACATGGACAATCAAATATTTTGTGAGATTTCTTTTTTTCAATAGGGGTCATTCTTAGGTGATTACGAATACTCATGCCAAATTTCGTCCAAATCGCTCAAGAATAGTGTCTTGTAGAGTGTTTATGCGACAGAAATTTAACATATTTTAAAGAACATGAGCAATAATTCATTTAACATATATTTCGATATTTTTTGTTTCAAAAGGGTTCATCCTTGAATGATAGTAAACAATTTCAGCAAATTTTGTCAAAATCGGTCAAGATTGTGGCTTGTAGAGAGTTTACAAGCTTAAAATTGAAAGCGTTTCCAAAAACAAGGGCAATAACTGATACTAAATGTTTTTCGATTTAACTGATTTTCATTTCATGCGGGCGTATAAAAAGTGTGCTACGAATTTCCGAAAGTTTTAAACTGTTATCAAACAAAGCTGACAAATGCAGACGGTCGTGGGCGTGTGTATTGTTCAGACGTGACGTGAAGAAGCGTAGATATACTTTCTTTCTGGGCTCAAATGTTGGTAAGTAATTGTATAATTGTATAAGATCGGAAAATACGATGTGAAAAAGGTAAATATAGCAAGCAATAACATAATGTGACATCACGTGTACACTATTACTACCAGACGTATGACCGCTCTCCTCTTCAACAGAATCTAAAAACAAACACACATCTTGTAATACATTTTGTTACCGATGATTTAACATGAAATACACCCCATGGCATCTAATATTACAATGTGTGAATAGTAGACAAAGTAATATACTTCCCATCAAAACCATCAATATACATACCAATTCACAACATTCAATAAGTGGTTGCCTAACAAGATACGCTCACTTTAAGTATATTTTCTATTTTAACACAGGCTGAAAAACTCATTTCATCAATATAAATAATCACACCAAATTTCATTCAAATCTAATTACAACACTAGTCTCTATCTTGTTCACATACCAATGTCAAAAACCGTTCATGGAAAAATCGTCAACTTCGAACTTGTCCAAGATATCACAAATATAAATGGCCACACAATTCAATCCGATTAAAACTGTAGTCTCACTAGTCTCTATCGCATTCACTAGCAATTGTGGATGGACGGAAGGACGGACGGACGGACGGACAGGGGTGACGACAATATACGATCACATTATAATGTGGGTGTATAAAAAGTTATAAGTAATGTAACCAATGTTATAATGTTTTGAATGGGAGACAAACTCAATAGCGAGAGTGGTACCAGACGTAGGATATCTGTGAGAATACCCTACCCCGCAAGCATAATTACCTTGTTGATAACCCTTATCTTTATTAGAACCTAAAAAAATAAAATATTTTATAAGTAATGTTGTTTTATACATTATTTGATTCTGACCCAGGATGACAAGAATGGAGATCAAATTCCCGTCAACACCATCAACAAACATACCAAGTTTCATCCAAAACATATACGTTATTATATTAAAATGGCAAAAGTTTCAGAATCGGCAAGAAATGAACTATATTATTTGATTGTAAAATTCGATATTATTATAGTCAATTTTATATCATCGATATTGGGTTGAAAATAGCACTCAAATGTATTTTATTTCAAAAGTTTAATTCCAGTCTGATATTTGAAATTTCCTGGCAACGTAAACATCTCATTTGAGGTGTGTAAAAAAAAAGGGAGAATGTGGAAAAAAAATATAAAGATAGTAAACTTACTACAGTTTATATGTTTATCTGGGTTTAATTTTATACAATTCGTTTTATTAACATCCAAATATCCAAACACAAAATCACCATTACATTTATCTTTCTCAACGTTGACAGGACAGCTTGTAAAGTTTGATGTCTGAAATCAAGCGATTCACAAAAATTAATCTTGCCCTACCCGTTCATCGGACTTGATACCAGTAGGGATGAAATATTGGCATGTTTTAGGCCAGAAATAAAAGTTTATGTTTTTGAGGTCGTTTTTTTTAATACGCAATTCCACTAATGAACCGACACTCATTTTGGCCAAGGTTGAAAGCGTATCAAGCTAAATACACACATACCCTATGAAATAGATTAGAGTCCGTCACATTCTTTATACCAGTACCATTACAACATTGACTTGCTAAATAGCAACAGAATAAAAGTTAAATGACATGAATATAGTCCTATTGGCAATAAATAAAAACCACCTTTTTTGCAAAATTTTAATTCTTTTTTCTTAAACATAATTATCATTTGGACAGCGGAATGAAATGAACTAACAATACATCCCATTTAAAAAGGGGAGTGACTCGTTAATGTTTGCATTAAAAAAAACTTCTTAATTTTGCGGAATTTCAAAACATATAATTATCGTATGGGAATAGGGTATATTTGAGATAAGAAACCACAATTCTTCTTCTATATTATAGTTGATACTTACTGTAATAGATAGCAGTAAATCTTATAAACTTATTTTCCACTTTCCACGATTGTAACACCATCTGCACTTCATACTTATCTTCTTTACTATTGAAAACTGGAAATTTTATACTCTTATCCTTCATGATTACATCCTCTACACCATTCCACTTGTCACTGGTGACGTTATAAGTCCCCATTTTCTGAGGAGGAAAAGTTTAGAAAGTAAGTTGAGAAAAGCGGTGGGTGATCGGGTTGAAGATTCTGGTAGAAAACATAACAGATACTTTGGGCTGTAAAATATGTAGCGACAGTTGAATATTTTGAAATCACATATAAATATACTTTTACAAATCTATATTGGTCTCTAAACTCGTTAATCATGAACTAAAATGATATTATGAAGCATCATCTATTCAATTAACGGTTTGGCTGAAGACGATGTCCAGTCACAGTACATCGTATAAATGTATTTGGAAATATTTCCTTGTCCATATTATGTGATGTGAATAAACTTATATGGGAATTTGTACTTACACTTCTATATTTACCATAAAGAGTAATTATTATTTCTCTCGAATTGTCTGTTGGAAATGGCGTTAAATTGCATGTTACACTAGAATTGTAGGTAACATAGTAATCACGATCCAGATTATAACAGAGAATTGGTAATAAAGCTATAATATTAATCATAAAGATATAATTACTAACTACCTCTCTGTCAACAACTGTGTTTCAAATCGATATTGTAAGGTATAAATAAGATCAGAAAAAGAATATGAATGAAATTGATATTGAATGTATAAAGAGTATAATTTCTATAAAGACTCTGAAAAGAATACATAATAGGGGGGGGGGGGGGTAAACGTGCACTGGCTGTAACACATGTAGTCTCGGTTTATTGTCCCATCCAAACGACTAGACGCTCTTTCTTTGTCAAACAACGGATCCGCATCGCACTTGGCTGAAAATTCGAAAGTTCATCACGACCTTTGCCGGGAATGAACCCTAGACAATAGAGCAAACGTCTAACCACCGCGTCTAGCAGGTTTCTTTGAAGACTCTGAAAAAACACATTTTAGGTAAAAAACTAGTCAAGGTAGGACAAAAGTCCGAGAAACAGTTAAGAAGTTGTCACCATTTTTTTTAATTGTACGTAATTTATATTCAAAAAATGTTTATCCGATTGCTTTTAACTTTGTGCAGGATTTTTCAATATTCGTGATTTACAGACATGTGTATACATATATAAACATATTTGTTTCGGTTTAGACTATTGGTTAGAAACTGAAGAATGAAACGTAGAAATTGTTCTAATAAAATATCATATCAAACTTGATTTGTTTTTCAATAACTATGATCGATAAATGCATACTATTCTGTGTGTTGCAGAACGATAATAAAACTAGATCGCGAGGTTCTGACGCAGTGCGTGGCAGTTTTGACATACGCTGTAAACCTGCCCCACAAAGTATCGGTAAATCAGTAACGTTATTTTACTGCGTATAAGTCATTTTATTTCAAAGCATAATCGGTTCGCTGAAACTCGTGTCATGTAGATCGCCGAAACGTATAATTCAACAATCAGCTTTTAACGATGAAATTCGCAATTTTCAAATGGCGATAAAACGAAAAGCATACATCGTACATCAAAATATAATAATTCAATGGATAGATCTTATCGAGAGCTATCACATTCATACTGCTCGCAAGGTCACCAAAGGTCAAGGTTAAAATATACGACCATTCGAAGTCTTTATATATTACTATCAGTTAAAATATCAAAATCAAAATCGAAATTCAAAAATCGGTTTCAAAATATGATTCAGAAATCGACATAACATTCTATAGACATCAAAATTACACGAATCGGAGTATCTCCAGAGGCCCCATTTCGATTTAAAGAAAATTACGCACAGTTAGTGGAGAAGAAAATACAAAATTTCCAAATACTAAAGAGCGCATTTTTGGTGAAAATATGTGGTTGTATATATCATTACAAAGAGCAGATACACTGTAATAAGATTCAATATGAATTTTTGTTATTTATAAATTAGTTCACGTAACAGAGCTCTTTAAAAATAAAAATCACAAATTTCAATCGGTAATAAAACCGGAAAACATCGATCGGAAAACACAAATGAATATATCATTGAATAGATATCATCAAGGGCAATAAATCATGTTCAGGTCACAAGGTCACCAAAGGTCAAGGTCACGAAATACGGGCATTTGAAATTTTGGTCATTACCAAGAAAATGAAAATGGAAATAAAAGAAAATCAAAATAAAAAATCAAAATTCGGCTTCTAAACAAAATTGCGCAATCGACTCTAGTTATTAGATATGAAAAAATAACGAAAATCGCTTTATCCCCTGAGGCCCCATTTTGAATTTTACAAAAGTTTGACATTTCAATATGGCGGCTGATCTTTTGCTTCCGGTCCGGATTTTTTCATCTTCGTTTTTTTGTATGACTATTTGTAGCATGTTGCAAAACGAAGTTTTGAAATATCTTAAGAATTCCGGAAGTTAGGTTTCTAAAAAATTTTCAAGAGAATAACTTCAAAACCGGAAGTGACGTCAAAAATTTTTAAAAATAATTTTAGGTTTCTAAAATTTAAAATGTCTATCTACTTACAAGTTTTCAGATGGATGAGAATAAAATTGTAGAAGTTGAAAAAAACGCAAATATTGAAATTAAAAAAGTCAGCTACAAAAGTAATAAAATTAGCAGTTTTAAACTGCAGTTATGTAGCTAGCAGTTAAAAGAAGCTAACAAAAGAAGTTATGTCAAAATCAGTTGAAAAATAAAGATAATAAAGAGCAAAAACCAAAAAAACGACATTGCCCACAGCTCGTTTCCGGTTGCTCTAAATGACGTCATTTCACATTTAACAAATACAAGTCTCGCAGTTTGAATAGGCAATAGCAACTAGTAGTTTGTGGCAAGTTGCCTTCTATGAGAATAATCGAATGTGAAATTCGAAAAAAAAAAATGACATTTCGAAAACAAAGCAGTGCGTTCGATGAACGCACTGCAAATAATGGGTGTTGCAGGACTTTAATAAATACAGCTCTGATCGCTATGTTCTTTTGTACTAATACCTAAAATACATCATGCATTTAACATAACGCAAACGACATTTTACGTTGAATGCATTAAAGGTTCGATGCACACTGTAAATTAGGTATTAGTACAAAAAACATTTACATTAAAGGTAAATTTTTTTTTTGCATTACGGTATTAGTGATTTCTTCATTGAATTTTATTCTGACCATAATAGACCTCCATATTGTTTGTAGTTGAAGATGTATAGTCTATGTTCAACTTTAAGTGACGCCATTGATTGTATGTTGGTATCAGGACTCTTTGAGGTAGAAAATTAGTCTACTTACCTACAACTAAAAACAGAAATAAAGTAAATATATCCATGCTTTTTCACGTCACGATAACTGACTAATACATTGAATAAAGACACTTTATTTAATACTTCCTTATCAATATATTTGTCGTTGATGATTGAATAACTAGTCGTCTGTGAATTAATACTTCCCTATGATTATGCTGATGATTGAAATAGTCTATGCTTTTTCCTCTTTCTCCCGTCTTATTGACGGTTTTTGCATGCCCATTTATAAATAATGGTTAGTCTATTTGGAATTTGATGTCTGAAATTGCATTTTTCTTTGAGAATTTCTGAGATAATGAGAAATTTTATTGGCGGAGGGTAATTTATAAAAACAGTTTTGTGTGCAGTGGCAATGAAGCGGATAAAATATAGTGGTTTACTTCTTTTTTGACGATGCTATGCTATATTGAATTTTTGTACCGAAACCATGTATTGGCTAGGCTTTCAGGTGATATATTGGAAAATTGGAAAACAGATGGCAAATGAATTACCGGTCTCGGTCGAATTATTCAGATGTTTACCTAGATTAATCTCCCCTTCACAGCATAATTTGTAATGTACTATGCTCTTGTGTTTCACATGAATTCCCTTAACATTTTCTATTCTTTCAATCGAATAATTCCGAAATCTCTTAAATCAAATTAAATCGTATAAAGACATCAAAATGCTGTGATGGTTTTACATTCGAATCAAAACCTCGTGGTGGGTTTTACAATTGTGAAATGGGGGTTTTACATCTTTATCCAAACCAGTAGTAGGTTTTCAATTGCATCAAACTCCTGCAGAACAACATGTTTTAAAATGTCGGATGTGGCTACCAATATAGCCTATGTGATCTTAATCCCGTGATTTTCTATATAATATCAATTGGCAATTCATGTCAAAAGCTATGTACTGTTTTACAAGGTGAGGGTTTTCACCATTCCTCTATAATAAACAGGTTTAGTCAATAATAAATATGAGAGTAAATTTGAAAATTATATTTAATACTGAATAACGTAATGATACATGAACAGCTGATTTCCACCAACAATATTAAGGTATAAGTTATGAAAATTATATTTTAAACTAAATAATTTAATTAGTTATATGATAAATGAAAAGCTGATTTCCACCAACAATATTAAGGTAAGTTATGGAAATTCGTTTCAATACTGAATAATGTAATTATGATAAATGAACAACTGATTTCCACCAACTCTAAATGTTTAACATTATTTATATTGTGAACTAAACATTATATACACAGAAGTGTTTCAAGACGTAGACCAGATCCAAATTCTAACTACAGGGAAGAGCGACTTACCTATTCGAGTTATCTTAAAAGGGACGTAACTCTCTTTAATACTCAGATCATTCAGGACTTAGTCCACTAATTCATTTGTCATCTGTTTCCATGTTAAATCACGAAATTCAAACTGCTATAACTTTTTCCAGAAATCTCGTTGAAAACTTTCCAATATGTCACATGAAAGCCTGGCCAATACTTAGTTTCTGTACAAAAATTCAATATAGCATGACCATGAAAATTTTGAACTAGTCAAAATGAAAGTAGACCACTACCGGATATCAACATCCACTTGACTGTCACTGCACACAAAACCACTATTTTTAGAAATAACCTTCCGCCAATTAAATTTCTCATTATCTCAGAAATTCTGAAAGAAAATGCAATTTCAGACATCAAATTTCAAATCTAGTCCAAAAAGTAGTCAAAAATGGGCATGCAAAAACCCAAAAAGGAAGGGAGAAAGAGGATTTCTAAAAATAGACCGGAGCATAAAATGTTTTACTGGACTAAGTCCATATTTAAGCCTAGTCTGAATATCCTCCAATAACCAGTATAACCATAAATTAATAGAAAAGGGAGCTCGTCTCCCAACTCTATCGGGACTCTCCAAATTGAGATAAACCCAATCGCGAAAGTGGTACCAGGTGAGTGGGCATAAGCTCTGCTTTGTCGACACTCTCCACAATACCTATTTTGGAATTTATCCCATGAGTTAGTGTTTTGTTCCGGAAGAGTGAGCATACCCTTCCTTCGCTAGCTTAATTCAAAAAATTAAATGTAAAACTCTGGGTTGGGACAAGTTTCCAATAGAACCGACATGATAGAAAAAAAAACCCCAAAAGTAACACATAGCAAAATGACGTCTCAATATCGTTACCTTGTTAATCACCCGTCTCTTCACTGAAACCTAAAATAAACCAATATATTTTATAATTACTGTAATGTAACGTCATTTAGTTTTACATTATACATCATTTGATTCTGATATTACAATATGTGAATAGTAACATCAGTATATCAGAATATATGAACCAAGGATAACCAAGGGTCAGTTTTTTAACTGGTTTTCTAATCTCCCATCTTAAGACATGTTTGAATGGAGATCAAATTCCCCATAAAAACATGCGAATTTTTATTCCCAAAATGCAAACATAATAAGTAATATAACCAATTTTATGATTTATTTAACCAATATTATCAGTTTTATTAATAATGTTATAAGTTATATAACCAATTTTATGATTTATTTAACCCGTATTATACGTTATATTACCAATGTTATAAGTGATATAACTAATGTTATAAAATAAATAAAGTTATGTGATTGGCAAAAGTTTCATAATCTGCCAGAAAAATAGGATCAAATGCCCTCTATTTGACAGTAAACATCGAAATATTCCTGTTATATCATCGATAAAGTTTTTCTGTACCGTGTAATATTCACATAATCTATAATACATTATAAAAACTTACGGTGGACATTAAACTTCATAATAATAAAAGAGATCATGGAATATCGTCGATTGTATCACAAATATACAAAGATAGTAAACTTACTATAGCCAATAGGTTTGATTTTCTTTCTATAAACATCCAAATATCCAAACCCAAAACATCCATTACATTTATCTATCGTAACGTTGACAGGGCAACTCGTTAAGATTGGTGTCTAAAATCAAACGATTCACATACTGCATCTTAGCATGCACATAAATTTTAGTTCTCAAGTAAATATTCATCAGTAAACTTACCTGATGCCATAAAGTAAAAGAATCCCTTCAAATCTGGAAAACTCACAAATACCTAGACATTTTTGAAAAACACTTTATTGATTTATTAAGCGATTTCCAATAATCCAATGTATCATTATGGATAATTTACTTAGTATTTTGGATATATATGTATTATCTTTTTTTCTTATTCATGACAGCAGGTATATTAACTGATGAATAGAAATTTTCTTGGCCAAAATTTCAAATTTATGATCTTTCTAGGATCTGTTATCTCGGGATTTCGCATAGCCGAACGACTAGACGCTCTTACTATATCATTCCCTCCGACCTGCATCGCTGGAAACTGGGCCGAATAATTCGAAGGTCCATCACGACTTCTGCCGGGATTGAACCTTGGACCTTCGAGCAAGCGCCTAACCACCGTGGCTGAATATTTCTAGACTAAAAAACGAGTTGACAAAACAAAAGTCACATTTTAGGTCAAGATAGGACACATAAGTCTGGAAACACGTTAAGAAATCGTCACATTGTTTGCTTCTTTTGCTTTACTTAGTTTATGTTCCAAAATTGATATTCCGATTGCTTTGAAGTTAGGATATTTCAATATTTGTGATTTACAGACATGTGAATACATGAATAAACACATTTGTTTCGGTTTAGACTACCGTTTTGTGACACAGAATGTTACCGAAACAAGGTCTACTAGGTTAGAATATGAAGAATGAAAAGTAGAAATAGTTTACTTACCCACAACTACAAAAAGAAAGAAAGTAAAATTCATGCTTCTTCATGTCATGAGTACCTGAATAATACATTAAATAAAGACGCTTTATTTAATACTTCCTTATCAACCTATTATGTTAATGATTGAATTTAGTCTGTGCTGTCGACTTGGGACCAGTGTTTTTATCGAGTAGAAGTAGTTTAACCTCATAATATGAACATAATCATGATTAATGCGGGTAAGTATATTAGTATATTTTGTACGTCAAAATACTTTCTGATTTCTAGATACGCCTAGTATGTTTTATCGTTTTAATTCTGACCTGTCACTAAATTAGCTTATATGAATAGTTTAGCTATATACAGGGGCTATAATGTATAGTTATTAATTGTTTGATGTACAGTTACATTTCATATTATTCATATTTTAATCAGCATCATGTCCTCGTGAATTGGAGTTAATTCGGACGTATGGCACCAATATTCATAAAATAAAAATGGGTATAGAATAAACATTTGAAAATATTTTAATAAAATATAAACAGAACATTTGAAACTGAATAAAAGTCCTTTTAAGAACGATGGTCCACTCTACAACAGTCAAAATCAAAGCCCATCATAAATGTAATAAACAACGGTGCGTATCACATTTATGGTTGGTTTACCCCAGCAGATCGATAGATCGTTGAGGTCAATTCCGGTTTTGATTTCACATTTCATTTAATCACATTACATATTTCTAAATTGATTTCAAAACTGTTGAATTTTTATACTGGTTTGAAGCTTGATCTTAATTCTTCTATCTGTCCTATATGTGGTCAGAATGTGGCGGCGGCGGTTTAAAGAAAAATTTGTATGAATACTGATAACGGTTTATTTTTAAATCAAATAACACTATGTAGTTGTAGACAATACTAGTACAATAATATCTTAAATTATTTTTGTACAAAGCCAACAAATTATATGACAACAGACGTCAATGGGCGTGCTCAGAAACAATGGAGAAATCACTCTTTTGTGCGAGGTCTAAATTTGTCAGACAACAACTACTGAATTTAAATTAAGTCCCTCCGACCTGCAACACTGACCAAGGGGAAATCGGGCTGAATAATTCGAAAGCTTTGCAGGAGGACCATCAGGTTAGCGAGCAAGCGTCTAACCACCACGACTGAAAGTTTCTAAGAAGACTGGAAAAAAAAACACGATTTGACAAAGGAAATCACATTTTAAGTCAATTACCTGTCATGGTATGTCAAAAAAAAAAAACCTTTGTTTCTTTTATAGTACGTAGTTTATTTTTAAAAATTGATATTCCGTTTGCTTTTAACTATATACAGACATGTGTATACATGTCTAAACACACTTGTTTCGGTTTAGACTACCGTTTTGTGACAAAAAATGTTTAATACCGAAACTAAGGAAACTAATTTACTCCTTGCCTTCTATTATAGGTTAGAAACTGAAGAATGAAACGTAGAAATAATTGATCTTATATAATATCATTTTAAAGGTTTTTTTTCATTCTGAATAAAAGTGACACCATTGATTTTATTTTCATATATGATTCGTGGCTTTTTGAGGTTTTAGTAGTAGTAGATAGATTTATTCAAGTACTTTGTAAATTATAGTACAAACACATTTTATACACAATATACAGTAATATTTATATATATACAATTGGATGAATAATTAATATGACCATCAGTGGTGCTAGATTGAAAGTATTTCATTTCTTATAATAAAACCTTTCTGGATAAATATTGCAAGGTTTTTGAGCGTTACAGGACAACATGATTGGAATATTGACTTTAATTTATGTTCATTTGGATAATTGTGGCAATACTCGGGAAGAAAGTTTACTCTTAGGTCGTGAAGAACTGGACATACCATAATAAAATGATACTCATTTTCAATATTTCCTGTGTTACATATGGGACAGATTCTATTTTTGACAGGTATATTGAGGTGGCGACCTTTTTCAATATTCAATTCGTGCTTAGAACATCTAAAATTGGCCAAATGGAATTTTAGAGTTTGTGGTAAATTGCTGGTTAAATATAACTCAGACCCAAATTCAGCCTTTACAACAGAATAGAATGAACATTTGTTTGAATTGTCGATGTTAGCCCGCCAAGTTTGTAGATTCACGTCTTTAAGGCGCTGTTGTAATATGTTTATAAAGATGCGTGTGTCTCCTACAGCCTGGGCGAACCAAACATCTCCAAATCCTAAACTGAACAGTAAATTTTTTACAGAGGTGCACCAGTTTGATCTACCATTTGCGTCTAATTTAAACAACATGTTATAACATAATTTTGGCAATCTTTTTTCGTGCATTGTTTGTAACTTAAGAAAATATTTTATAGGGTTACACATATACTTGACTGAAAGATCAAGTCTGCCACATTCTCCCCTAGCCATGATATGACTGGTTTTGCTGCCAGTCTGGAGCAACCATTTGCAAAATTTATTTTGCACATTTTCTATTTCAGGTCTTTTATCAAACCCCCAAAGTTCCGAACCATAAAACAGAATAGGTGCAATCATAGAGTCGAACAATTTAAATGCTGTTTTAAAAGTATTTATAACAAGATACACATTTTATCATTTCACCCTTAAAAAACCATTTCTCCCTTTTGGATAATATACCACCTTTCTTAAAAACAACTATTTCAGATTTAGCTAAATTAACAGTCATATCCCATTTTGAGCAGTACTTATCTAAAATATCAAGGCGCTGTTGTAGGCCACCAATACTATCTGCCACTAAGGAAAGATCGTCAGCAAAAAGTAACGAGCAAACATCATCAGCGTTCTGGTCTACAAATATTCTAGATGTACATTCTGATTTTAATGTTTGAGCTAGTTCGTTGATAAAGATTGCAAAGAGCCAGGGGCTGAGAATACATCCTTGTTTAACCCTGAGTCACACGAAAAAGAATCTGTCAAACCACCATTGCACCTGATCTTGCCTTGTACATTTTTGTAGATACTGTAAATAATTTTGTACATTTTGCTATCAATGTTTTTTTTAATGAGGACATAAAACAACTTGTTTCTCGAGATTCCATCAAAGGCCCGTTTAAAGTCAATAAATGCACAATATAAGGGAGTAGCTTTGCTTTTTGATAAGTACTTTTGTATAAGACAATTTAGTATAAAAGCATTATCAATAGTCGAGTAGCCTTTCCGAAAACCGGCCTGTTCTTCAGCAAGAAGTTCATTACTATCAGACCATTCTGATAACCTGTGGTTTAATATAGAGGTAAATAGTTTGCCTAATGTATCTAGCAAAGAGATTCCACGATAGTTACAGGGTTCATTTCTATCACCTTTCTTAAATAATGGAACTATGATGGACGATGACCAACATTCTGGAAATATACCAGTAGTAAATATAGAGTTAAAGAGTTTGTTCAGTGTTGGAAGTAAAACATGGATTGAGTTTTTGTAAAATTCGATTGGTATACCATCTTCTCCGCCACTTATACCATTTTTCATATTATTTAATGCACGAATTATTTCACTATCGCTTATATCTGCATTTAGAGGGTTATCCACGCCCGTGGGGATATAATTGAACTCGTCAACCACTGCGTTCACAAGGTAGTCAAAGTTTTCATCACAACAACTACGAATTGGATTTAAAAGTTCTTTAAAATAACGTAACCAATTATCATCATCGATATTAGGTGTGTTGTTCAAATTAGGTTTTAATGATATCTTTACGGTATTCCAAAAGGAAACAGAATTATTGTCTCTTGCATAGCTTGTCAGATCGCTTTTAATTTTTTCATTGTATGTTGTTTTCTTTTCCAGACATAGGCGGTTGTAATTTCTCTTTGCTTCGCAATATTCTTGCAGCTTTGTCTCTGAGTTACATGCTCGAAATGATTTTAAAAGTTTCTCCTTACTATGTTTAAGTGAGGCCGTTTCTCTGTCAAACCATGGTTTATTCTTATGAGTAAGAGATGGCTTAGATGTAATAGTTTGTAGTCCGCAGGATGAACTTATATGGTATATAATCCCACTAAGTTTAGATACCGCACTGTTCACATCCCGATCTATTTCTTCACATACTTCCTTAGTGTGAAGGTCGACGTAATCTGTCAAAAAGGCTTCCTGGTATTCTGTTTTCTTAGATTCCTTCCATCTTAATTTTGTAGATGAGTGTTCTTTACTTGGTTGTTGAGATTTGGCTGTTTCATGTCTACTTCCTGGATCTAGTGTTATTACACATGTTGTTGGAAAATGTTTGGATATATCATTTTCTAATATTTGAGAAGATATTACACTCTGTAGAAGTCTGTAGTTTATGACTGTGTAGTCTATGACACTTGCACCAGTTGTAGTTATGTATGTATATTCACCAGCTAGATTTGGGGATACCCGGCCATTTACCAGTACAAGTTCAAATTCATGGCAAACGTCAATTGAAACCTTTCCAAAATTATTGATCACTGTATCTTTATTGTTTCTGAAACTCACTAGCGCGTCATGTCCGATACCACTGTCCTTTATATCTTTAAGTATAGGGATATAATCACTTTCGTCTGAGAATATATAATCATCAAGAGATCCGGTTCTAGCATTAAAATCTCCTAAAATTATAATGTCATCATTTGGGAATCTTCTGTTTAAATCTGTTAAAACAGCTTGTATACAATCGATGTTGCACTTTGTAACTTTAGCAGAATAAAACACCGAGCCTTCAGGGGGCACATAAACTACACCGATAATAATATCACGATCTATACCAAATTTTGTCAACCTTAATTTCAACCACAGAGTTTCTTCACACTCACACCTATAATCAAGAATTTCTGTAACACATTCAAGCCATTGTTTAATGAATACGACCACTCCACCGGAAGCTCTACCTGTTTCGACTCTTCTTGCGGAATCATAATGAGAATAGCCTGGGAAGGTTTCTTCGAAGCTGTCACCTGGTTTATGAAATGTTTCTATAAAACCTACAATATCAAACTGGTTGATAATTTGTAACACATCATCATAGTCTTTTGATAGTTTATATTCAAGTCCTTCTATATTCCACGAGATGAGTCTTAGTTCACGATAAGTTTTCAGTCGAAGTTCATTATTTAGTATTTGCTATTGTCTATTTCTGTCGATGTGAACTAATTCATTTGAGTCGATGTCATAAGTGAACGCAGAGTTATCAATGATTAACTTGTCATACTTTAAGAAAGCGTTCACGTTTGAGTCTCTTTCCTTTTCCTCTCTGAGTTTAGGCAAGAGTGCCTTCCGAATTTGTCTCACTCGTTGTGTAAAATCTTCTGACACTCGCAGTTCACTGTTTTGAGAACTTTTCAAGTATTTACGACCCGATTTTAAGATCAAGTCTTTGTGACGTAGGTTATTGAAAACAATTAGGATAGGCCTGTGATTTGATGACTTCTTACCAAGACGTTGAATACGTTCTATGTTTATGACACTTGTATTATCACCACCTTCCACTTTGAATTCATTCACAAAAATATTCCTGACAAGTTTTTCACAATCTTCAAAACTCTCCCTTGTGTTTTCTTTTACTCCATAAATTATCAAATTCTTTTGTTTTAATCTGTTTTCTATATCGTCAAGTTTTTCTCTCAATGTTTTGTTTTCTTGTCTTAGGGCTATCACATCCGACTTTAAGTTTTCGAATTCTTCCTTCTATCAATCCTCCTTTTTACCCTCTACTATTAAATTATGGAATGAATTGAGCAATGACATCAAGTCACAGCCCTCTGTCTCTAAATTCAAAAAATTACTATACAAATCCTTTTTTCCGCCCCGCAAAAAGCTCTTTGACTATGGTGAACGTCAGATGCAAATAATTCATTGTAGACTACGTAACAATAAAAGTAATCTAAATTTCCATACTTTTCTAATGCATGTCAATGACAATCCCCGCTGCTCATGTGATCTTGATCTCGAAACTTCAGAACATTTTTTACTTTGGTGTCCTAACTACTCAACTTGCCGCACTAATTCAATTCACACACTTCCGATTCACTTTCAAAATATTTCATGCCTCCTTTACGGAAATCAACAGCTCAGTTATACTGAAAACATCAGAATCTTCAAAACATTACACCAATTCATCAAGGCCTCGAAACGCTTCGATCTATGAGACCTAATTTCGAGACTGGTCTTTTTATTTATTTATTTATTTTTCTTTTTTATCTATCTATTTATTTATTAACTTATTTATTATTATTATTATTATTATTATTATTATTATTATTATTATTATTTTTATTTATTTTTTTTTTTTTTTTTTTTTAGTTCATTTATATAATTATTATTAAAAGTAACATTTCTCGGATTTATTTACTAGTATACATATTTTTCATATTTATTTCCTTTTATTAATTAATTTATTTCACTTTGATTTATTTATTGATTGTTTTATATCCTCACTTATTATTGTATATATCTTATTTTGTACATCTTTCTAAACAATGCTCCACCCCACAAGGAAGCAAACTTATATAAGCCTTTATTGGCTTGTCTTTGTATCCTGTATTAATTTGTTTTGTAAAATGTTTTATTTGTATTAATAAATATTGTTTAAATCAATTCTTCCTTTATATTTAAATCTCTTACCTCCTGTCTGAAGTCCGCTATATCTGATTTTAATGAATGAATCAACTTAACAATATCAACATCTTTCTGTGTGGTAGTATCACTATTTGGAAAAACAATATCTCCACTTCTAGATAATTGACCTTGTCGAGTATTTGGCCCTGGATTTGACTCTATGTCACCGGAAAGTACTAACACCATATTGATCACAAGGAATACTGCTAGGATTCCACTGCATCTTAAAACACATTTTCTTAGATAGTTTTTTACAATCCTATGACAATATAGTCCGATTTTCATTCTCCATGTAGCTATATCATTACCCATCACGGTAAACCGTACCGGTAACAGTATAATAGAAAGAAACAAGGACACGCTTGACTTAATCCTTGAGCGGTCAAAATACGTCTTCACCCTTCGAAATCTAATTATATTAGAGGTTTTAAATTAGTCTACTTACCTACAACTAAAAACAGAAAGAAAGTAAATAAACTAGTGTCCAAAAGAAACGATACCAATGTTTTTTCATTTTTTTTTTTTTTCACAAAATGAATTTTTTAATATGAAAACCTGCTAATATGTATTGCACATCCCAAACACCTCATAATTGATGAAAAATACTGGGAAGAATCTGGCAGACCCCACCCATCTTTAAAGGCTTGTCATATTGATGGTACACATTTTATTGAAATGAATTTCTGCACAGATGTTGATAAAAGATTTTTTCAAAAGTATTACACCAATCCTAAAGTTCTGCATTCTTTAGTTTTTCTTTTCTGTTTTTGCAAACAAGCGGTATTGTTTCTTTTTTATTCACGTCACGATAACGGACTAATACATTACACAAAGGCGCATATTTAATACTTCCTTATCAACATATTATGCTGATTGATTATTGAAATAGTCTGTGCTTTTTTTATAAATCCACTTTCTTCCGTTCAGTTTGGGGGGTTTTTGACTAATTTTTGGTCTA